>CM050163.1:331843653-331856153 GCA_027410445.1 Discoglossus pictus | reverse complement strand
TGTTACTTTACTTCTTGACATTGCTGCATTGCTGATCATGTATTTCAATGGGCTTTACAATTATAAGGTCATTGGGCAGGGCTTATAAAGGTCATTATGACGGCAAGGGGAGGAGTTATAAAAGGGGGTGTGGTTTAAAAAAGGGGAGTGGCTACGTTTCGCCCTGGCGCCCCTCCAACTCGAAAGTTCACCAGCCGCCACTGGCCAAAGGCACTCACTGCCAGCCATGAGATCAGCGCCAAAGGCGCTCACAGCAAGGCTCGCAATCAGCGCCGAAGGTACTCACACAACCAAAACACTTATTTTGTGTGCCAAACAGCATTCCTTGACTTACAATTCTATTGGCATAATTTTTTGACAGGCAAGTCGCTAGTATATTATAAACAGCAATGTCTGTCACGCTGGGCGGGGCCGTGATATTATTGAGCAAGTTTTGCCATGACATGATTGAGGGTCGTGTGTGAGACTAACTCATGGGGGAGGGGCCGTGACCTCATTGAGGAGTTTTCACCCTCATCAGGACACTCCTAGACGCAGGCAGTCACATATAAACATACCATCACAGGAAGTGTCTCGCACTCACCAGACAGTCACACACACACAAACACACATATCATTGAGGGTCGTGTCTGAGACTAACTCATAGGGGAGGGGCCATGACATCATTTTTGAGTTTCCACCCTCACCAGGGGACTCATAGACACAGGCAGTCACAAATAAACATACCATCACAGGAAGTGTCTCACACTCACCAGGCAGTCAGTCACACAAACACAAACAAGAAGTCTCTCACACTCACAAGGAGACTCTCACACACACAGGCAGTCATATACACACAGGAAGTATTTCACACTCACCAGGAGACTCACACACACAGGCATTCTCACACACACAAGGAGTCTCTCACACACAAACACACACACACAGGGAGTCTCTCACACACAAACACACACACACAGGAAGTCTTGCGCACTCCTTGGGAGACTCTCACACACACAGGCAGTCACACACACAAACACACAGGAAATATTTCACATTTACCAGGAGTCTCTCACACACAGGCAGTCACACACAAACACACACAAGTAGTCTCTCACACTCACTAGGACACTCACACACACAGGCAATCTCTCTCTCACACACAGGCAGTCACACATAAACACACACATACACGCATAAGAAGTCTCTCACACTCACCAGGAGACTCTCACACACAGGTAGTCACACACACACACACAGGAAGTCTCTCATACTCACCAGGAGACTCTCACACACACACAGGCAGTAGCACACACATACACATGAACAGGAAGTCTCTCACACTCACCAGGAGGCTCTCACACACACGGGAAGTCTCTCACACTCACCAGGAAACTCTCACACCCACAGACACACAGGAAGTGTCTCACACTCACCTGGTGACTCACACACAGACAGACACACACACAAACACACCTACAGGAAGTATCTTACAGGCTATTGCACACAGATACACACAGGAAGTCTCTCACACTCACCAAAAGACACTTAAACACACATGCAGGTACACACACACACAAAGATATGAAGTCTCTCATACTCACCAGGAGACTCTTCCACACACGTGCAGTCACATACACAGGATGTCTCCCACACTCACCAGGAGACTCTCACACACATGCAGTTACACACACACACACACACACACACAGGAAGTCTCTTAAAATCACCTGGAGACTATCACACACATTCACAAACAGGAAGTCTCCCACACACTCACCTGGAGACTCTCACACAAACAGGCAGTCACACACATGCAAACACACACACACACAGTTAGTCAACTTCCTAATGAAATTGACTCATACTGTATTTTATGACATGTAATTACTCTAATAATCTTGAAACAGCTGTACGTAGGTAGGTTTCCTGGCTTGTGTATAATCCATCCTGAGCTTTGCTTAAAGCTGTTTAATACAGCATGCTTAAAGGAAGACATGTTTAAAATGGCAATGTATTATAAGAGCAAAGCATTTTTTGGGAACATTTGTATATCCCTGCCCAGGTTCCCATAGTGCAGTGTAATAACTGTATTTCTCAGAATTCTGAACAGGAAACAAGATTTTTTAACTTGTTTTGGACTTTCAAATGTACTATTTATTTACTACTAGAAAATGACGGGGCAATAAAATTTTAAGGCAGGTAATGCTGTTTGCCACAGACAGTAAGTGTTTTGGTGGTCTGAGATCCTTTGGCGCTCATTGCGAGCCTCCTGGTTGGTGTATTTTTTGTTATCAGAGGCACTTTTGCTGTCATTGTAGGGTCCGCGCTGATCTCCTTTTTGCTCTTTTTGCAAGGCTGTCCCCTGGTGTAGTTTGTGTGCTATGACCTTGTGAGGCGCGCGGTGAAGGGCTTTGGCATTTATTGCGATAGTGTTTTTTTTTTTTTGTGTATATGTAGGTTTTTATGATAATTAATTAATTAATTACATTATAAATGTACAGTTGCAAGCAAAAGTATGTGAACCCTTTGGAATGATATGGATTTCTGCACAAATTGGTCATAAAATGTGATCTGATCTTCATCTAAGTCACAACAATAGACAATCACACTCTGCTTAAACTAATAACACACAAATAATTAAATGTTACCATGTTGTTATTGAACACACCATGTAAACATTCACAGTGCAGGTGGAAAAAGTATGTGAACCCCTAGACTAATGCCAACTGGAGTCCAATCAATGAGATGAGATCGGAGGTGTTGGTTACAGCTGCCCTGTCCTATAAAAAACACACACCACTTCTGGGTTTGCTTTTCACAAGAAGCATTGCCTGATGTAAATGATGCCTCACACGAAAGAGCTCTCAGAAGACCTGCGATTAAGAATTGTTGACTTGCATAAAGCTGGAAAGTGTTATAAAAGTATCTCCAAAAGCCTTGCTGTTCATCAGTCCACGGTAAGACAAATTGTCTATAAATGGAGAAAATTCAGCACTGCTGCTACTCTCCCTAGGAGTGGCCGTCCTGTAAAGATGACTGCAAGAGCACAGCGCAGACTGCTCAATGAGGTGAAGAAGAATCCTAGAGTGTCAGCTAAAGACTTACAAAAGTCTCTGGCCTATGCTAACATCCCTTTTAGCAAATCTATGATATGTAAAACACTAAACAAGAATGGATTTTATGGGAGGATACCACAGAGGAAGCCACTGCTGTCCAAACAAAACATTGCTGCACGTTTACAGTTTGCACAAGAGCACCTGGATGTTCCACAGCAGTACTGGCAAAATATTCTGTGGACAGATGAAACTAAAGTTGAGTTGTTTGGAAGAAACACACAACACTATGTGTGGAGAAAAAGAGGCACAGCACACCAACATCAAAACCTCATCCCAACTGTGAAGTACGGTGGTGGGGGCATCATGGTTTGGGGCTGCTTTGCTGTGTCAGGGCCCGGACGGATTGCTATCATCGAAGGAAAAATGAATTCCCAAGTTTATGAAGACATTTTGCAGGATAACTTAAGGCCATCTGTCCACCAGCTGAAGCTCAACAGAAGATGGGTGTTACAACAGGACAACGACCTAAAGCATAGAAGTAAATCAACAACAGAATGGGTTAAACAGAAGAAAATATGCCTTCTGAAGTGGCCCAGTCAGAGTCCTGACCTCAACCCGATTGAGATGTTGTGGCATGACCTCAAGAAAGCGATTCACACCAGACATCCCAAGAATATTGCTGAACTGAAACAGTTCTGTAAAGAGAAATGGTCAAGAATTACTCCTGACCGTTGTGCGCATCTGATCTGCAACTACAGGAAACGTTTGGTTGTAGTTATTGCTGCCAAAGGAGGTTCAACCAGTTATTAAATCCAAGGGTTCACATACTTTTTCCACCTGCTCTGTGAATGTTTACATGGTGTGTTGAATAAAAACATGGCAACATTTAATACTTTGTATGTTATTTGTTTAAGCAGACTGTGATTGTCTATTGTTGTGACTTAGATGAAGATCAGATCACATTTTCTGACCAATTTGTGCAGAAATCCATATCATTCCAAAGGGTTCACATACTTTTGCTTTCAACTGTATACTGTATACTTTACCTATTTGTAATTAATATATGCAGCAAGCATTGTGCTGAAGAGCTAACAATCTGTTTTGATGTTGCTGCAGCATCCAATGTAGATTTGCACTGTTGTTGAGCTGAGGTGTTAGTGTCAGCAGTGTGTATTGTAAATAGGCTGCGTGCGCGAGGGGAAACCGTTAGTGTAGCTGTGTACTTCCGCATTCTGTAAGATAGTGGTGTAAAATGGTGGCGAATGTGTATGTGGTACGCTGGTGTGGATGATTTAGCGTCCTTGTTAATAGTGTATCTTGTACCTCGTACGGGTTTTTGCTTGGTGGTGTTTTGCGTCTTTAGGGGTCGTGTAGCCTCGTTTTCTTCGGCGGCCATTTTTTCTCTCGCTTAAGTGATTTTCTAGGGTCCAAACTCGTTAAATTTGAATTAAATTGAGGTGTAACCTCACTTCCAGACGTCCTGGGTGTCCCCCCTTGCTGTGCGTAAGCTTTTTACTTTATTTTTGTGTGTATTTAGTGTGTTTTTAATGTTTTTCGATGTGCTCAGTTCAGCCGTTAAGGTCGTACTTTTGCAAGTTCGTAATGATATTTTTTCTAAGGCCCGCGGCTCGTATTTCTTTGTGTAAGTCCGTATTTAGTAATTTCGTGTTAGAGTTTTTTTTTCAAAGTCCAGCTTCTGTGGCTGTTTGTAACCTCTTGTGAGGCTCCGTAGAGCCTCCACCTCTGCAAATGCGGCCCTTCGCTTTGCTAGGGTCCGCATTTGAGGCCTGCTATGAGCCTTCGGCTCATTGCAGCCTACATGGGAGCCTTCACCTCCGCAAATGCGGCCCCTCGCTTCGCGAGGGTCGGTATTTGCGGCCTGCAATGAGCGTTGAAGCCTCCACCTTCTGCAAATGCGGCCCCTCGCTTCACAAGGGTCCACATTTGCGGCCCGAATTGCGTCCCTTGCTTCGCGAGGGCTGCAGTTCTTGTGAACTCGCTTTGCGAGCTCGCAAAGCGTGACAACGTTTCGTAGTTTGACAACTATTATATGTGATACTAGCGTATTGCCCGTCAAAAAATGAGGGCAATGAGATGTGTATGTTAGGAAAGTTGTTTAGTTATTAATATACATATGGAATCGTAAGGTAGCTAATGTTGTTTTGTGTACTACTGAAATATAGAATTCAAATTAATAAATTAATATACTTTACCTATTTTTATTCATTGTGTTGAAAAGCTGGCAATCTGTTTTGATGTTGCTGCAGCATTAGTGGTGTGGAGGTGCTGTGTAAGCGTGATGAACGTGTGCAGTGTAATAGTGTGCGTGCGCGAGCCGAAACCGTTAACGTAGCTGTGTACTTCCACATTATCGTAAAATGTCGGGTAATGTTTGGTATGCGTCTTAATGGATCATCCGTACGTCGTTTAATGGCGGGTAATGTGTGGTATGCGTCTTAGCGGATTATCTGTACGTGCTTTCCGTGGTTATAGTGCTGTTTTATTGTGTTTGTCTTTTTTTTCATGTTCGCGAGTTGCAGCCGTATTTTTTTGCTAGGGTTTAATTGCTCGCCTGCAATGAGCGCCTGCGGCGCTCATTGCCAAAGTACTACGGTTTAATGGCTCGCCTCGCTGTGCGAGGCTCGCTGGGGGCGATGATCTCCTGCGGCGCTCATCGCTAAGCCCGCTAAAGTACTCTGGTTTAACAGTAAATATGGTAAAACGGTAAAATGACGGTCAATAAAAATTTAAATGTTGTGAAATTTGGTTGCAACACAAAATGACTCACATTTGTCCCTTTTTTTTTTTCTTAAAATAAATACAATTTTTTTTTTTTTTCTTTTTCTTTTTTTAACTTTCAACTTATATTTCATCAAATGCGTTGTTTTAGGCGTGAAATCCGATGTGGCGCGAGACAAAGGCGTTAAATCTGTAATCGCGTTTCGTAAAATGTACTCGCTACTGTCTTTTTTTACTCATTGTGCGGTTAATCCGCATCCTTTGTCTCGTTGTTTTTCGAGCACATACGCCTGTGGCTGTGTTTTACGCAGTTCGTAGTAGTATAGCCTCGTTTTCATTTTTTTCGCGGCCATTTTTTTCTCGCTTAGCCGATTTTCGATCTTTGTAACTCGTCTAAATCGATGTAAATTGGAGCTCCAACTCAATCCCAGACGTCCTGCCTGGTTCCCCATACTGTAAGTGACCTTTTTTTTTTTTTGTGTGTATTTAGTGTTTTTTTTATTGTTTTGGTTCCGCCGCTTATCTCGTAATTTTTTTCATCTAGTATTTTTTTTCTAAGTGCTACGGTTTAACGTCTCGCCTCGCTATGCGAGGCTCGCCTGCACACTTGCCACATTGCTGACACTTACACCTCAGGTCAGCAACAGTCCAAATGTACATTGTATGGTGCAGGAAAATCAAAACAGATTGTTAGCTCTTCAGGATATTGATTGCTGCATGTATTAATTACAAATAGGTAAAGTATTTTAATTTATTATTTAATTAATTATTAATTAAAAAAATCTATATATAACAAAATAGAGCAGGGAAAGGCTCGCAATGAGCGCCAAAGGTGCTCAGCACGGGGCTCGCAATGATCGCTGAGGGTGCTCAGAGGAGCAGAAGTACACAAGGGGAAAGGCTCGCAATGAGCACCAAAGGCACACAGCACGGGGCTTGTAATGAGCGCCAAAGGTGCTCAGACGATCAAAAGTACATGAGGGGAGAGGCCCGCAATGAGCGCCAAAGGTACTCAGAGGACCAACAGACTTACATTGTGTGGCAACCTGCCTTACAATTTTATGATCGTCATTTTTTGACGGGCAATTCACTAGTATAAATATAACTTATGGAGGACTATCAATATCTCAAAATACAAAAATGTATATATTCCAGGTTATATCCCACGTATTATGTTCCAATATCCCACCAACTGTTAGGCCAGTAGCTTAGTGAAAAAAATTGATAAATGTCCCAGAAGAAGTGAAATGTATATATGTATATATATGTCAGATCTTGTTCTCAGAATTCCGGGTACCTATCATGTAGAAACAGTTTATAGATGATGATCCAGACAAAATCCCAGGTAAAAATTAAATGATTGCCATTTCAGGAGCGTGCTGCTTCTTAACTGGGCACTGTCTAAAGTAGTGCCCATGGAGAAAATAACAACACAAAAAGGGAAGGGAGAAAAGAAGCACACCACCTCCAAGTGCAAAATAAGACCTGATGGTGATAGACAGGTATAAAAAAATAAATACATTTATTATCCTCAAGGAAATGAGGTATCAAATTCACACAGGACAGATTCCTCAATCCCGTAGTCCTTAGAGGGTCTTCAGAGTAGTCCTGCGTTCTCTCCAATATTCCCATCTGTGGTGGATAGTAGTTTGTATAAGAGTCTGCTAGTATGTAGGTGTAAGCACTGGTATATCCGCACACACTAGAGTGTCTAGCTAAAAAGGAGTTTAGCAGCTCCAGAGGTATAACCTCAGGGTTATAATACCTGGATCCAAAAGACCATATAGCTAAACTACACTCAGGCTATGTGTAGTGCAGAACCAGTATTGTATAGTTCTCTACTCTAACTACCTTGGGCAACATGTATTGTTTTGAGGCCCTTAATGTGACTCAGTAGCTGTCATTTTGTTCTCATCATAGTGCTGCGAAACACGTCCGTTGATATATTTATTTGTTTATCGCATAATTTTATTTTATCTACTAGTATTATTTATTTATTTTATAATATTATTATGTGTAATAAAATACTGGTTCTGCACTAGTGTGGTTTTGCTATATGGCCTTTATGACCTACTTGAATTTAAAGCCTAATTAATAAAAACAATGTAATGCTCAACTCATGAGTTAGCCATATCAAAGGATAAAAAGAATGTTCAGCTGAATCTCATACAGTATAGAAAAAATAAACATAGTGTTAACCTTGTAACTACAGAGCAGCCCTCGCCTCAAGGGCCACCAGACACAACATAAGTTAGGTTTCACACCTTGTGAATAAAAATGGTGGGCTAAACTATTTTATTCTCTATATTTGTAATATAAAAGGTATACATCTAGTTTTTATCAACGTATTATATTACTAGCGACTTGCCCATCAAAAAATGACGGCAATAAGAATGTAAGGCGGGTAATGTTGTTTGTCTGCGAAATTAATTTTGTTGGTGTTTTAATATCCTTCAGCGCTGATTGCAAGCCTTGCGCTTAGCGCCTTTGGCGCTCATTGCGAGGCTCTTGGTTGTTTGTGTGCTATGAGCAGCGTTGGTGTTTTTTTTTGGTATGGCAATGAATAATTAATAAAGTAAGAAATTAATATACTTTACCCATTGTGAAGTAATATATGCAGCATTGTGTTGAAGAGCTGGCAATCTGTTTTCATGTTGCTGCAGCATCAGTGTTGGGGAGCTGCTGTGTAAGCGTCATGAATGTGTGTAGTGTAATAGTGTGCATGGCAAATTAGTTAGCGTAGCTGTGTACTTCCGGATTGTATAAATTAGTGTTCTAAACTGGCGCCTAATGTGTGGTATGCGGCTGTGACTGATTTTGCGTCTTTGTTTTCAGGTGTCGTCCGACTTTTTCGGAAAATCCGTAGGTGTTTGGTGGTGGTTTGCGGGTTTAGGGTTCTTTAGCCTCGTTTTCATTTTGTTCTGCGGCCATTTTTTCTCTCGCTTGGGTGATTTTCGGGTGTCTACACTCAGAAATTTGGACTTAAATTGAGGTGTAACTTCACTTGCAGAGGTCCTGGGTGCCCCCCTTGCTGTGAGTAAGCTTTTTGTGTGTTTGTTGTGTGTATTTCTTGTGTTTCTAATGGTTTTCGGGTCGCGCGGGTTGCCTCCTTGTTTTGGGATTTTGTACATCTTTTTTGGAAAATCTGTAGGTGTTTGGTGCTGTTTTGCACCTTTAGAGTGCTGTAGCCTCGTTTTAGTTTTTTTCGCTGGCCCTTTTTTCTCTCGCTTAGGGGATTTTTAAGTGTCTAAACTCTTTTATTTCGAGTGAAATTGTGGTGTAACTTCAGTTTTCCAGGTCCTGGCTGTCTCTGCTTCCTGTAGGTAACCTTTTATGTATTTGTTGTGTGTATTTATTGTGTTTGTAATATTTTCATGTGCACAGGTTTCGGACGGTAAGGTCGTACTTTTGTGAGGTCGTAATGGGTCGTAACGCGTCTTGTATTTTTGTGTTGTAAGTCCGTTAATTTTGCGAGGTCCGCAGTTGCTGGCAAGGAGTGCCTTCGGCTACGCGAGCCCGCAGCGTTAGCAACAACCTGCATGCTCACAACTATATATGTGATTTACAATTAAAAGAAAATATAAACCAACATTTTCCTAACAACTGACATATCAACATGCATACTTACACATATAAGCCAATGTCTTTGAAGATCTTATAAGGTCCTTAAAAACAGTGATAACTTCATACATACAGCACTGTATATGTTCTGTTTAACAAAATCAAAATATATTTATGCATAGTAAAAATGGCAGGCTCCCAAGAAAAGCAAAATTAAATGTAGCAGAATTATTTTTGATAAAAACAAAACCTTTGTACATAAGTTGCATAAGGGGAGTGTCTGCAAGTTATCTCTCAGTAAAACAGCAGACATGTTTCCTGTTTGCACTGGGACAACTGTAAAAACTACCCAAAAAAATTAGGAGAAAGATGAGCAAAACAAGTTTATTATTGTATTGTTTTATTCATAAATCTTCCGCCAATCCCTTTGCATTATTTTGGAGCTGTTTGGGTTGGTTTTATTTGTTAAAAAATGATTTTTTCAAATGACAGTTTGCACATAGTGTTTTTAACCAACAGGTATCTTTAAAGCCTTAAACAGAGCACCTAGAATGTATTTTTTTTAAATGTGTTCCATACTAGTGGCTGTGTTTGCAATGTTTAAAAGCTAAACAGTGCCCTTTTAACAAATTATATTGTAACACATTTCAGTGTAATTAAAAAATCGACCAAACTCTAAAAAAGGAATTGTGTCAATGTATGTATCAAGTAATATGCTTTTTTTATACAAGTGGGATGTGCTTAATTAAGCTTGCTGAAAATAAATGCTGGTTAGTTTTTTTGTTGATTTATGGAAACTTTTTCCTAATGAATATGTATATATTTTTTTGTTTATCTATTCACTGCATTTAAAACGCAAACTGGTCATCTGGTGTTAGCAGCTTAGATTAATTTAACCTGAAGATAGCCTTATGCCAAGCAGCCTTAAATTCCTTTATTGTGTTTTACCCTATCACTTGCAATGGAAGGCTGTAGCAGCTATGTACTACTGTAGAGTAGTACTTTGCAACATAAGCTCTAAATTAAGACCTGTTATTGCTATATACCCCTTCGTTATATTTCCCTGTTGTATAATATAACATTTTGATATATTTTAAGGAAAAAGGTTTTTAAAATGTGTATATTTGTTCACTTGTAATTTACAGTAACATTTTAAATGTAACATTGTTTAAAGTAATATCAATATTTGCTTGCCTGTAATGTTGAAAACATTTACATCCATGATATTTTAAATATAAAATGTTTACAATGTTCGCTATAATGGCAAACATTCAACAATGGCTGCAAGTAAATTACATTACAGATAAATTACAGATAAACATTCTTAGTGTTATGTGTTTCCCTCGCATGCTAGGTCCAGCACACAAGTGGTAGCAATCCCTTAGCCTCTCTCTGTCACACTCTCTCTCTCTCTGTGCACAGTCATTTGCTCACCCCCTCTGTGCACCATTACAAGTAAGTGGATATAGTTTGAAACCATTTCTCATTTAACTGATTAGCATTTGGTCGCTACCCTCTGGTGAATGTTTGCCATTGCAGGCGACATATAACTATGAAACCACCTGGCTATAATTCTCCATTGCATTGACAACTTTTTAAACAAAACCATTCAGCCAATGTTTTCATTGAGCAAACATTTCAAGAAAAAAACACATCATCATCTCATTGAATTCTGAAGACAGAATTTCATAAAAAGTGAAAAAAAGGGGGTTATAATTGAATGTTTGAGAGAACCTTAACTATTAGAGCATGGTTGTTTTCTAATAATATATATTCTTATTTTATTTTAAATGTAAAATGGTAGTCTAGTAGACTATTGGTATTAAAGGGCCACTGTACATTGAAAATATACATATATATATATATATATATATATATATATATATATATAATTACAAAACCTTGAGTCTAATTTATAGTACAATTAGGCAGGAAAAAAGTCATACATCTAGTACCTAGAAAAAATAAATTTTGTCTCAGGACTACAGGATAATTGATGAAAGTTGTGTATGGAAAAGTGCTTTTTACATTCCTGGGACCTCATTTTCTAATAATATATATTCTTATTTTATTTTAAATGTAAAATAAATGTTAGTCTAGTAGACTATTGGTATTAAAGGGCCACTGTACATTGAAAAAAAACATATATATAGTCTGATTAATAGTATAATTAGGCAGGGAAAAAGCCATACAGCAAGAAAAAATATATTTTGACTCAGGACCCTAGAGAAATACAGGATAATTGATGAATGTTGTGTATGGAAAAGTGCTTTTTCCATTCCTGTGGCCTCATTCAATTGTGATTTGGCCAATTTAATAGGGCTCTATATAAGCACAGAGCATATTTTTTTTACGGAAGTTTTTAGTTAGTGATCTTCTATCCAAAAACTTCTGTAAAAAGAAAAATATGTTGTGTGCTTATTTAGGCCCCTGGACTTTTGTTTTTGAATTGAGTGAAGGAAGGTGGTGGAAGCTGATACAAACACACATCCATCACGCAGCTTTTAGGATGTGATATAACAAACACAAAATGGATTCCTGTACTCATAAACAGTCATAAAAAACAACTGTTTTATGCCCATGGCTTACATAGCTGTTGATGTTGTTAGTTTCTCAGATGTCCAGGTTTAGTGACCCTCCCTGGACTCTATTCCATAAAAACTCCGATAAGGCTGATTTGTACGTACAGGAGTTGTTATAAACACATTTGCGAAGCTAATCCATGGCACCCACAGAAAAGAATCCCACCCAGCCTGCCTAAAATACGCCTGTAGGAGACTCTGAGTATGAATCTCAGTAGTTTCCCTAGAAAAGCTAATGAATGGTGCCCACTAACTAACGTTAATACACTACACTAATGTTTCTCATATCTCTATAAATCTAATTTTTATATCACCAACAAATTCTGTAGCAATGTGGTACAGTAAAATATGGGTATGTAATTTGACAGACTGTACAAAAGGAGTTAATTACTCTGCACTTTTATACAAATTTAGCAAAACTGACAGTTTGCTGTCTAGGCTTACAGACTAAAGGATTACTGAAACAAAAAGTGATTTAATTAAAAGAGAGAAACAAGAGCTTGGCAAGTAATGGAAAGAGAGAAGAGGGGTAATTAGTGATTATATGTGTGGGTTTATCAGCTGTGAAAAATGGAGGTGA